>BMAO01006383.1:0-24346 GCA_019973975.1 Trichonephila clavata | reverse complement strand
TAATATTAATGATTAGCGAACGTATAAGAAAAAATGAAACAAAAAATATATTTTATTTTAACGTTGATAAAGATTTTTTGCTAAATACATATCAAATATGCTAATGATTGCTTAATCACTGACAAATGTTATTTTCACCAGAAATCAGACAAAAATTTCATTCTTAATTTACAGAATTTTTTTTTAAAAGTTTAATTGAAAAGTATTTAATTTATTTTTAAATAACTTTCACAAAATGCTAAATATTTAAAAGTAATACTATTTTTAGAAATTTAATTGAATTGTTTTTGTGAATTATTTGGCTCAAAATAAAGTTTTTATTTAGTTGTTTAGTATTTAGAATTTAAACGTAATATACTTGGGTATGAAAAGCACAAAAAAAATTTTTTTTAATCCTAAACAATTACTTTTTTTAATTCAATTACTCTCTCTCTCTTTGAAAATTATTTATTGTGTTCACTGCATTCCTAATAAATAAAACACAATGAAATAATTTGCCATTTGATTTTCATTTTAAATTGCAGCTCAGAATTTTTAAGAGGTGAATATGTTATCTTTGTTACCGATTGTTTGCATTTTGTTTGTTGAAATGTATTTTATAAATTTAAACAAACAATCAAATACTGAAACTCTTCTTCCATATTGTATTTAATTTGAATTTCTCTCTTTGTAATGGGCGTTTGGTATGGTGTTCATAGAAATCGATCAAAAAAGCATAGAGTCAAAAAAAAAAAAAAATGTTGTAAAAAACTTATTTATCATTAACTTCAGAAATATTGAAATCGAAACAATTTTCATTCGTTTGGTTTCTTCTTTTTTGTGTTGGGAACCGTAACTTTCCAATGTCTTTTATTTTTCAGTACTATATTTATTTGCATGATTTTTTTAATATTCAAAAAGCTATTCGAGAATCCCATTCTGCTTGAAAGCCCCCAAAGCTTGAATTTTTTAAATACATAATTACAATAAAAATACACATAAGTTTTGATTATTTTGATAATTTGTTTTAAAATTGTTCAGCACAAATTCTACTTGCGGGGGTATCTGACTTCCTAAAAAATTCAAATTTCCTCAGCATTAACAAATTAGCAAAACAATTTACTATTGCAAAAGTTTCTATTATTTAGTAAGAGTGGACGCCATTTCCAACATGTAATTAATGGCATTAAAACGCATTTTTCCGGAAAATTCGAAGCGTATGCAGGTATTGCTAAAACAGTTATGAAAATAATTAACAGAAATTTTTAGTGAACGTTTTGTATAACATAAGAATTGTTTTGATATGCTTTAATAGAAATCACCGTATTGTTACAAAATTTTATTATAACTATAATAAATGATTTTAAGAAATTTCATTTATTGACTACAATAAACTGTTTTATTTTTTGTAAAAATTTTAAGATCTCTTGTGTCCTGTAGGTTCTATTAAAGATAAATAGTAATACAACATAGAAATGTTCGAAAATTGAAAATTCATTTATAAACATTTTGTTTAGAGTGGGCCGCGTTTATGAAATTTCATACAAATTTTCAACAGTTATTTTCCCATTTTGATAGTTAAAAAAAATTCTTGACAGTCTTAGCTTTTTCTTTGTGTGATTTATCAAGAAGATCTGGAAACCACAAAAAATCCTCATGTTTGAATTAAAAAACAAATATTTCACTTGTAGTCGGATACCTTAAAGTTATCTGTAAAATATTATTAAAATAAATGCTATATATATATATGTATAACTACCCTGTAAAATCCCCCCTAATGTCTCTATCTATAATTCATTTTAAAAGCACATGTATCAAGTTGATTTGTATTTTTTAAATATGAATAAAAATTTACAGAAATATAATTTTAAACTTTTAATCACAAGAAAAAAATATTAAAAAAAATCTTATATATTTAAAACTTAAAATCTTTTCAATAATGTATATATTTATAACAAAATACATATTTATAGTCCCCGAAATTTATAAAATTGTTTTAGAAGTTTGGGAATGATATAAAAACTTATAAAAAGTCATTTGTAATGAACTTCAAGAGGATCCCAGAAAAATCAGAAGTTTTTCGCAAGTTTAGAAATTATCCATGTTTATCCCGAATCCTTGCAATGATTATTTATTGTTTCATATGGTATTAAAGTTTTAATTCGGATGATTTTTTTAAAGTTTCCATCCTTTATTTATTTTTTTGGTGGTATATTGAATGTTAATCACTGTCGCAGAGAGAGCTAGTTTTGGTGGCCCCTGTCTCAAAATTTCTTGGACGTCTTATTTTGGTACCCCAAAACATATTACGATTTTCTCAGTGGCATAACGGAGAATGTTAGGGCCCCGCAAAATGAGGTTTGGGGTCCCAAACCTATCTTAGAAAGGATTGCGTACTTGGTATCAGTCAGACTTCACCCCTCCCCTTACGACGTGAGGGTGTACGTTACGCCACTGAATTTTCTTGCTTACATATGTTGGGTCCCCTATAGCTTGGGAGGCTGGTATCATAGTATGGTTCATACGGCGGTAGCTACACCCCTGATGTTTATTAACATCGAACTCTGAAGTAACTCGAAGGCTATTGGTAACAAATCTCGTAATTTAAGAATGGTGAAATGACGAGGATAATATTTGAGCTGAGATCCCTCTCTCCAAACTTCCACACCCCGTCAATGTAATGACTTGAGCGAATTTAAAACTTCTCTGCGAAATTTTAACTGTTTTTTTACAAATGAATTGAAATTAAAACCTCTGGAAGATTTAAGTAAATAGTTAATTTAGTGGTCAGTTTATTTTGATAGTTTATTATTTTCGAACTAAGAAGCAATAAGAGGATTATTGAATACGAGCTTCGCTATTTTAAATCTAATTAAAAAGAGACACCTAAACTGTCGCCCTATAGTAAGGTGATAATTAAGCCTCCATATATCGTGCCAGTGTGAAGATTTTGAATATCGACAGGTTTAAGTACATACATTGAGTACTCTCTACGCGAGGGGATCTTAATTCAGGAATCATTCCCTGATCAAAATGAACTATCTTTGATCGTAAGCTCGCAACGTGCCCATTTGGATTTACTGTCAGTTAAAATTTACGCAAGTTAATATTATATTCCTCAACATCGATGCAAAATGAGTTACAAGCTGTCTAAATTTATTTTGCGTGCATCTTTCTTAATAAAACTAAAAATTGCTAATAGGGCTCAATTTTATGTTAACTGTAGATAATACTTTTATACTGATTATATTTCAATGAATTCAAGAGATTAGTTAAATAAAGAATTGATGCTTATGACGGATCTATACGCGGCTCCACTAACCCCTTCAGGACTCTTTAAGGAAAATATTTAAATCAACCAACTTTCACCGAGTGAAGAAAGCGTGATTATGCAAATTAAGTATAATATATAAATTCTGTATTCACGAGTTTTAAGAGTTAGTTGGTGAGTGAAGGATCGTGAAATGATTAAGTGCAACCAGAGTTTATCAATTGAATATTTCGAAGTGAGGATCAATCGACAATCATTTAATCCGGATAAGGATCGCCTTCAAGGACTCAAGTGTAGGACTTGACTTCATAAAAATTCCAGGTATCGTGATCCTTATTTAAATAGAAGTTTAGCTTATTAGTGCGCGCGACGTAGTTTATATTGAGCTTGCTTAAGTTATTGGGGAATCAGTTGAGGGTCCGTATTATTATCCCCAGGCTAACGAGTCTCCCCTCCGCGCTCTGCTATCTGATCTGTTATCTTAATTAGATTGTTATTGTGTCTTCTTGATATTTTGGTGACAATAAAATAATTAGAGTGAATTATGTCTATTGATTATTCAGTTTCTCCCACACACCTAGCCAGGTCCGAGGGTAGACAAGGGGGTTCAGAGTCAAGCAGGAACCGACAGGCATTACATGCTTTACCCGGATATATATTATCAAAACAATTAGTAAAAATATTTAAATATTTATTGTTAATTTTTGCGATGCAAAAAATATGGACTTAAACTTATTTATAAATAATAAATTATACATTTACTTAAGCATAAAAAAATATTAATTTTTATACTCATGAGTTAAATTTTACAATTAACGTATGAATTATCAGTTCAAATTAAAATCAAACGCATCCGATCCTCTCAAATCAAGATTAGGATCCCTACTTATTAATCATCATTAGGGTCACACATATTTGGTCCATAATATAAATATTACAACTTTTCGAATTTCATTTGTAAGTTGTCGATCGATTATAAGTCACTTACTCTCCTGAGGAGGTTGTGAAGGAGGAGAGCCTCCGTCCGTGTTTCCCCGCCATGCCTTCCGTGAGAAAAGGAGAAGAACCCCTCCTTAGGGACTGACGACCCCATCGGCTCCGACGCCGTTCGCTCAAGCTGCTCCGAAGGTACGCCTCCAGTTCATCATCGTCCGGTTCATCCGCCATAGTGCCCTGTCAAGAAAAAGAAAATTTTTAGAATTATTAAGAAGTAATTTGAAATAACATATTTAGAAGATATACATGAGGAGGTTATTAAATATATATTTGTATAAATCAAACTATAAACTTTGTTTCTTCTTTATATCTGTTTTCCAGAATTCGAACTCTACATATTCAGGAACATGCATTCTATATTGATAATGATAATTAGCAAGTAGTTTGTAAGGTTAACGTTCCGTAAAATACGACGTATAATGCGATTTCTTAATTCAAAAAATAAGATTGAAATTTACGAGTGCGCGTTATACACCAGGTATAAAAATGAGAGCCTTAAAAATAAAACAGATGACCGTAGAAAAAAATTAAACTTTTACATAGATCGAAAGACTGTTTATTTAAAAGAAATGACATTTCTTCTGAACTTAACGGGATGTACTCGTAGTTTTAGAAGTATACCATTTTTTTCTAAAGCTTGAAATAGGTACCTCGAATAAATGACTTCGAAACATAAGAACATTGCGCACGTACATTTCAGGTTTCTTTGTAAAAAAGGGGATGCACTTTATACGGCGAATATACTTAAAAATTGCTCCTTGAAAGTATGGGTGAGCGTTATACGTCGGATTTTACGGTAAGTATCTATATTCTGCATAGTTGCAATATTTCATTAAGAAGCGCAAATTCTTTAAGAAAAATCAATTCGACCAGACTTCTTTTTTCTGGAAAATTTAGAGTAAAATAAGTATTATAAAATTTGCCACAAATATTTCCAAAGTTGGAAATAATAATGTGAGATAATAGATTTGATTCAAAGATAGCGTGCTACAATACAAAGATAGTGTGTTACAATGTTCAGGATTTTGTAACGGGTCTATTCGTGAGCCTCCTACTAATCCTCTTGGGAAAAAACTATCTCTTTAATATTGTTTTATTGAAAACTTTCTCCCAAAGAAGATGTGGTTTACGTAAATCAGGGCTTATATTTAAGCATTAACTTTTAGGTTCGAGAGAGAGAGAGGTTAAGAGTTAGATGATAGAAGCTAGTTACGAATGTAAAGTAGTAGAAAGCTAGTCGAGAGTGACTCGTCGATTAATTACTTACTATTTAAAATTGATAATTGACGATTTAGTCAATAAGATATTTCAGTTAGAATCACATAGATTAGAAGTCGAATAACTGTGGAAGGAATTACAATTATTTAGAACGTAGATTACCAAAACGTTCCAAAAGTAAGTGATTCAACTCATAATTAAATATCTTGTCTACTTCGCTTTTTCACCAATACTTAAATATAAGTACATTTCCTACTTCGTGTTATTTCAATTGATTGATGGAACAATAAAATTGATTTATTTTGATTTTGGCTAATTTTCATTCTAACACCCAAACACTGATGGATGCCAGGGGACCATCACTATATATATATATATATCACTATATATATATAGTTGAATAATTAGGATATATATAGTAAATATATATCCTAATTATTCAACTATTATATTTATATATATCCCTGTAAAACTAATATAAGTTAAAAGTACTTTTAAAGGACATTTACACATTACCTTTCAGATTGGTAGTTTAAAAATAGATTTACATTTATTCAGTATTATACAAAATGAGAATTTCTTAAGATAACTGAAAAGAGTTTTAAAGCAATTTCTGACGGAAATTCGCAATTGTTGTTCTTGTATTTTAAAGGTCGTTTAGTTGATATTTCTTAACCTGTATTTGTTTTATTAGTACAATTTATAAAAGGAAAGTTACAGAAGTTTTTATGAAACAGAATAGGTAAAAATTAAATCTAAAATGACATCTGAACGGCAGGGAGTTGGTTGATTTTCATTATTTTCCTTAATATAAATACAGAATTTAATCAAAAAATAATTTGTAATGCGCTGTATTAACAGGTCATGATATTTTGGTAAAAATTTTTAAGGCTGGTAATGAACGTTGGCTTGAATGTTTATCAATTTGAATACTTTACACTTAGGAGTTTTCATTGATTTACTATTATTTAGTTACATTTGTTCTATACTAGAACAAATGTTTAATGAATTGGGTATTATTCCAAGATGTTTTAGATTAAAACATTATAGTAGCTTTGACAATGAGCAGCAAAAAGGCAGTATTTGCCATTTCAAAATTGTGTAGGGAAAAAAACGAGCAGCGAGAAAGATAAAAGTTAATAATAAAACAGAGAACAAAAATCTAATATAAAAGCAAACAACTTTTAATTTCTGATATTAAGAATTATTTTAGTAAAGTATTAATCAAAATTTTGAATGCTTTTTATTAAAAATATATTTTTGCTAAAGCTGTAATACGCAAAACCTAGTTTCTGAAAAACGTATAAATGTACTTTCTTGAAATAACTTGTAATTAATATATAACTCAAAAAGTGATAAAGGCAACGAAGCAAAAATTTCACTCTAACATAAATAATTTTTTAAACAGTTATGGATAAATATGCATTTTGAAAAATTTTCACTCAGAGAAAAAGAGGAGGGCCCATAATTTTTTTTTTGTAATTGCGAATATATCGCATTTCAATTGATTACATTTCTCATTAACTTTTAAATATGTTTTGCGGAATATACTTGGAATGAACAAATTAAAAATCCATATGGCTTTGGCTTTTTTAAATAATTTTTATCACATTTCTCCTAGAGCAGAAAAAGAAAATTCTCATTAAATTAACTTTTTTTCTCGCGGCGTTTGTTAATATTTTAAAATTATTTTTAAAATTTTTGATTGAATCATTCTATTATCGTAAAGAAAACATTAAAAAAAGTGCGAACAAGTAATATAAAAAAATTTTAAGTCAATTCCTATTCTTTGAATGGATGAATAGATAGTATTTTATTAACTATTGAAAATTTTAAATATATATATATATATAGGGAGAGGTGAGCTAATAGTAGGAATTGAAAAAAAAGCGAACTAGGTTCTTTTCCCCCCTCCCTTGCTTTGAAGATACAAAACTCAATATTCGTGAAAGATAGTTAAAATTTCATAGGAATGAATAAGAGTTTCATTGACGTCTCACAATAAAGCAACACGAGAATTATTTGTGATGGACCTCATAATTTTGAACCTAGATTAACCCTTTTGTGGCATTGGGAAGATTACTTCCCATCTACATGATCTTACAAAATACACCTGTGGGAAGCACAAAACTCCTTATAACATATTGGCCTTGCAATTATATCGATAGGAAGACTAATTTCCGCTTCAGTTTTGTGCTACTTCACATCCAGCAATTATAACATCTATAAATTGGTCAAATAAGATGGTACTAAAGAAGAAGTACCTTGTTCACAAAAGCTGTCGTTTATACAACGATGCCATGAGAGGGGTTGATCGCTTCGATCAGATATAAGAAAGATACCAAATAAGGAGAAGATCTGTAAAATGGTGGCGTCGTATCTTTTATTTCCTTATTGACTTTAACATCATAAATAGTTTCATACTGTGGCAAGTGAACCAAAGAAACAGAAGTTTAGACCACCTAACATTTTGTATAGTATTAGCTCATCAACTAATCGACGGATATTCCTCAAGAAAAAAGGAAAGGACATCCTGCTAGCTTCCAAGCAGTTCCGGGTGATGTGCGCTTGGCCAGTGTGGGAAATCATACGCCAAAGATGGTTTCCAACAATAGACGATGTAGGAAATGCAGCAAAAAGGGACAAGAAAAGAGGACCCGCTACATGTGTGCAGAATGTGATGTTTTCTTGTACACTGCAACATGCTTCTCATCTTTTCATAAAAAATAGACGCCATTAAATTTAATTTTCTTTGTGAAAGGGAATGGTTCCTGGCGAAGTAATTTTCCAAACCCTAAAACTTAAATGTAAACATAAAATTCGGCAAAATGAAATCTATTGACTTAAATGCTATTGTTTAATTTTTAATAAAACATATAAAACTGCGAGAAATTCAAAAGAGAAATAAATGACCCATGAAAGAGTTAAATGTGGAAGACGACACTTGAGCTGGCACCCTCCTCTCCTAACTACCACACCACACTAACAGGTGGACATTGAGCCTCGACAGATTTAACGAGCACCATCCCCCCTCCACACGGTGGGTCTTCAGTGACACCAGATCTGGAGACATTAGGGCTATGAGTTCGTGACCATAACCACTAGGCTACCACGGCCTAAAAGTTTATAAGACTAACAATGCGGACTGTCATTTAAAACCAGAGCAATGACTGTACAGTCAAAAGTGACTAGATGTTTTCCCCTCCTTTATTAAAAAAATATATAGAAGCAAAATATTAGCCAATTATTTCGGAAAATTAGAAATAAAATCCCTTTACTCTTTTGTTGTTATATGTCACATTCTGGGATGTTAATTAATTAGTTTAATAAAATAATTATTAATTTTGATATGCAATATCTAGGTCATCAAGAATCAGTTTTTAATCCACTATTTAAACTACATCACCTACATTTATTCAGGTCAGATTAAAAACCCGTCTTCTCTAGGTTCGACTAGTAAGGGAATACAAACGGCCTCTCATCCATATTTAACCAGATTCCAACGATGAAGAATTCCTCTCTTCCGTTCGTTTTTTCCCCTCCAATCAATAAAAATTCCAATCTCCGACTCTCTTAAAATCAACGGATTACGTGAACTGAGAGCAGAGGATCACGCAAGAAGCCAATTACGCGATGTAGAGGTGCGCGCGGAGTTGTTCGCTGTAACGGTCGGGGAAAACGTACTATAACACCTGTTGATTGAATTCTAATAGATAAAGCAGTGACGTCACATTTTATGAGGAGTATTGTGATTTCAAGCTTGTTATATAACGTGAAGGAGGGTGGTTGTAGGAGCCTAGTAGATATAATCATGAACTCATGGTCGAAGTGTCATGGGTTCGAGTCTTAATGTGCCTGAAGTCCCGCGTATATGAGGTCTATGCACATATTAAATCTTTCTACACTCAAAGTAACCCTGTTGGAGTGATGTGGTTGTTAGAAGCAATATTAAAGTATTTATACACTATAAAAGTTATTGAATGTTGTAGTTATGTACATTTTGAATTAGTAGATGAGTAGCAAATCTTAACACAATGCTGTCATTTTTATGTATTATTATGGTAGTTATTGTTCTCAAGTTGATTGTGCTTGTTAGCGGTCGCATTTTAAAATAATACGTCGCGCGTTCGAAGCTTGTTCCCTTTGAAGATCCTGTATATATAGGGCTGATGTACGTTAAAATTATTGCGGCTTAAGGTATCCGACTACCCTAAAATTGTGAATTTTGCTAAAAGTTGTCAAATATTTTTATGAATTTATTTTACAAATCATCTTATTAGCTTTATGTTGTTGTGTTGTTGTTACTAATGCCACCTGTCTGACGTAGTTAGATCGAGGCCTACGAAATTCATCATAGCATCGGTCTAGATTGTACGCCTGTTGGATATTAGCTTTATAAAAAGACGTTTATTATTTTCCGTTCACTAGAACCGAAGCTGTAAGGGTTTTAGTAAAAGCAGATGTTATTTCTTTAAGCAAAATGTCAAACTATAAAACACGTTTTACACGAAATGTGTGTGTGTGTGTTTTTAAATTGCTCAAAGAAGACAGCGATTGCTGAAAAAGTTTTGAAAATAATTAACTGTAATTTTTTGTGTATGTTCTGTACGATATAGAAGTATTTTAACCTTCAGATTTATCAATCACTGTTTTATTACAAAATTTACAATCTCTTATATTAATATAATCACTGTTTCTTAAAGCAATTTCATATAATAACTAAGATAAAATGCTCTAGTTTTTGCAAAAATTAAAATATCACTTATCCTAAAGGTCATTTCAAAAATGAATAATATAGCGACACATCAGAATTGAAAAATTAAAAATTTGTTCATAAACTTTTGGTACAGAATGGGCTCCGTTTATGTTATTTTTTTGTAAATTTTTACCAATTTTTTCCCATTTTAGTAATAATAAGTTCTTTTTATGTTCTTAATTGCAGCATATTTTTCTTAAAATGCACTAAACAAATCTAAAAACCATAAAAAAAATCCGAATATCTCTATTTTAAAAAAAAGTTGTCGCAAGTAGTCGGATACCTTAAAACCTCCAGCCGTAGTGTGGTAGTTAGGAGAGGGGGGTGTCAGTTCAGGTGTCGTCCTGATCACTTCACCAAAGTTCAAAACTACGAGATCCGTCGCCAATAGCCTTCATGTTGCTTTATAGAGTGACTTGAAAAACTCTGTCTCATAACATTAGAAAGATCCTTTTGATAAAAAGACTAAGTAGATCGCGCGTAGGTTTATGGTTTCATGGACGTGCGGGGCCATCTTCGGAGAACATTCTTGAAAAAATGTTTTGTATGAAAGTCACTCCTTAATTACAGGATAACTAATAGCGATGTATCTTGTAATTTATGAATGCATAATGAGATATTTAAGTGTCCAATGGCCTTATATTTATCTAACTTTCACACCAATCCAAGCGAAGAATTTGCGACCAATTTAATTTGAAGAACGTTATCTTTTATTATTTTGTTTTAAATTCCCTGACTACCTTCGAAACTGTGACATTGAAAAGTGTATAAATGAATAATTTTTGGATATTTAGAGTCCTTTTAATTAAAATATCTGCATAAATTTGCTTCAAGAATATAATTCCAAAAAATATTATTTAAACGCAAAGAATGAAGAACAAATGACATATTTTCAAAACATTCTCCTTTTATGAAAAATGTTTAGATATTAATAATATTTTACCTGTATAAAGCAAAGATTTCTTTGCTGGTGTTGAACTAAAAGTTCTGAAAAACTTACATTATTTTCAAAGTTTACGAGTCATTGAAATAATTATGTGAGTATTTTTTTGGTAAAACTTCCCTTCTCTGATGTAACAAAATATGAATAAATCCACTTCTAAATTACATATTTCAAAAAGTTTAGTTCAACCTTGGTATAGAAGTCCCAGCTATATAAGGGCAAAATATTACCATTATAGAAGCATTTTTAATAAAAGGTTTTGAAAATATGTACTTTTTTCTTCATTCTTTGCAAAAAGTTGCATTTAAATCATTTTTTCTTGTAACAGTATTCTGAAAACAAATTCATATTTATAATCTAATTCAACTGACACTAAATATCAAAAAACATCCCTTTCTACGATTTTTCAAAATTGCGGTTCGCACGTAGTCAGAAAGCCCTCGTGTAGCTGAACAGTGCGACGTTAATATTCACTCACTCACTCACTCACGCACGTAGTCAGACACCTCAAGTGGAATCAGACCTCCAACTCAAACTGAACATCGCCAACCAAGAAGCTCACCAAATTTTCCAATAGGATGCCGGAGTCCTAGTGCCACTGAAGACCTACTAGATGCACTGAGGATAATCTTAATTATATGGCTTATCCAGAGAGTAAGGTTTGTTTTATTATTATGAAAAATTATACAAGGGCTTAGTTTTCTATTCGTTCGGAAAAACACCATATTTTTTTTTTGTTTTAGATAGATAATAAATTCAAAACCCAAGCACCATGCTAGGCAAGTAGCTGAAGTGTGTCACATTTGCTTAATTTATATTCTTAATAATTCTAAGAGGGATTTAAGAAATAAAAACGGTGCATAGATGCAATAATTTTAACTCTTTTGCAATCATTCGCAACAATTTGTGTCAAAGGTTTTCATTTTTTTATACAATTAGTCATGGAATGAAATGTAGTTTACCTTTGAGATAAGCAACGTAAAAGTTCCCGAACCGAAAACTTGTTTGGAGAAAATTTCATTCCATATAAAAAGACTTAAAAGTCGGTTTCGATCTTGATGAGCACAAATGTATAAATTAGTTAAAAAGCTTACCAAGTTACATTTATTATTATTATTATTACTACTATTATTATTAGGAGAATTTTAAATTTTAAGAAATCTGTTTGAGATACATGATTTAATCAAGTAAAGACTCTTTTAGAAATTCAAACAAAAATTCAGGCTCAAATGAAAAAGTCTCCCAAAACAACTTACGAGTCCAAAAATAAAAAAATTTTAAATTATCAACTAATAAGAAGGCTAAAAACGAAAGCTTTTTTTCATTTGATAAATTTTCTTCCTGTTAATCTAAAGAACAACTTCGTTTGAAAGTAACTGAAATCACAGGATAAGTGTTTTTAATAATTAAAAAGAGTAATAACTTTTTTATTAAATGAATGTGTAGGATATTTCTCTCTCTTAAATAAGTTCAGAAAGTTTTAAAAATAAAATTCTTTTTTTATTGCTGAACAAAATTACAAAAACAAAATTTATAAATTCATTCGATTACGAAAAAAACGAGAGAAATTTTTGATTAAAAAATTCGTAAAACATTTCAAACGTGTATAAAATTGATACAGAAATAGAAAGAAAAGAAATTGAAATAAGAGAATATTTTTTCTCTCTTGTAATCCTCAAATAGCATAGATAAGTTTATCCAGTGCATAAACTTAACATTTTTCTCGTTTTTTTTTTTAATTTTAGTAATATTACTTAGTATTATAGTAAAAATGTTGACTTTTTAAAAACTCTAAATTTAATAATTTTAAAAAAAATTTATATCTTGTGTGTGATATCTGTTTACTTTTTTAAAAAAAAAAAATCTTAATATATCTCATGTTAAAACACTTTGTAGCCTATTAAAAGCTAACTGGATAATCTTTAATATTACCTCCTTTCAAGACTTAAATAACAATACAATTTTAAAATACTTCATATATAGTTTACTTTAAGCGAAATAATTACTCTCCAAAATTTAAACATGTCAAAACTCAACATGAAATCTGGTTTGTGTTTCGCGAGTTGTATTGTGTAACGCAGGGGACTTCTCCGCTACTTTAGTTCTACTGCAGTGAAGTATGTTTTACAGAAACGATGCGGGACGTAACTAAGGCTCGTAATTTCATCTAAAATTGCATCAATATCAAAACGTAAGATAATATTTTAGAAAATTTAAGATCTATTAGAAAGATGAACTTTAAAGAATTGTTTGCATTGAAGCATCAAAGTTCAAGACTTAAAAAAAGCAACAGTGAAAATATATGGTATATAATGATGAATATACTAAATAATGAGTCTGCTATATTTTTGTTAGAAATAAATATATTAACAAATGCTGTGGTAACGATAATATTAATGCAATGAAAGACATATATATTATTATTAAAAAATAAAAATAAAAATTGTAATTTATTTTTATTTATTATTGCAATAACAATATGAATAAATTAAAAAGAGAATTGAATAAATTCTTTCCTCGGAAAATTTTTAAGTCTTCATAAAATTATGAGTAAGTTATGAAAGTGTGAGTATATATTTGTGTGATAAAGAATCCTTTTTTTATCAAATTTCCTAAAATTACTTCAATTTTATATTTTAAAAATAATGCTTAGTTTTTTGTTAATTACGAATAAATTTTATTTTAGCACTAAAAAGTATCCAATTAGAAATATAAGATAGTAGCTTATATTTCCTCTCGTTAATTTAAAACATATCTGTCAACAGCTTTTCATTCAAAAATAATTATATACACATTCATATTAGTATTGTAATGCCCTGGAGGCCTTTTTATTTGAAGTTAATGAAATATTTTTAAAACTCATAAGATATACATGTTTATTAAAATTTGATAACTTGAACAAAAGCGTTTTAGAGCTATTTGTTGTTTATTTACATTTCTAAACGTTTAATTTACAAATAATTTTTTTTTTAAAATTGAATAAAAATACAATTGACAATCTGAAAGTTTTGAATTGCAGATAATTATTCTAACAACTAATACAAAAAGTTTCATATTCTTATATTTAAATCAACTTAATTCAGTTATACAAACAGTGGTTTTCATTCTTTTACACAATCCATTGCTTTTGAAAAAAAATATCTTTTTATTCATTGATATATGTATTATATTTTATTAATATAATAAATTCAATGTATATATTTTAACTATTACACTTCGGAATATCAAATCATTTGAAAAAGGAAATAAATAAATAGTAAAGAATATGATTTAGTATTTTAGTTTAACAAATATATATACTCATTCTTTTGTATTTAAACTTAAGATACTTCTATAAGATGCATTTAGTTGCGATAAAATATTGTTTCTATGAAACTTTCGATTAAAAATTTTACTATAAAATAATTCCATATCTCACACTTTATTTCATCCACGAAAATGTGTTACACTTTTCCATATTCTTACAAATTTATTTCTTAAGTTTCAAAAATTATCCCAAATTTTTTATTCAAATAAGTTAGTCTTTTGAAGTTAATACTTTAAAATACTTCTTAATTAACCATTATTCTTAATTACCTTATTCAGTGAGAAATGTTTCAGACCACGTTTTGAAATTCCGTACCAATTAATTAATACAGTTTTCGTTCAATACTTTTTCTAAATAAATGGTGGAAAAACAGAATATTTGATTTCTAATAAGAGTATAAATTCATAAATTATTATGTTTAAGAAAACTATTAAAAATCAAATAATAAATCGGAAAAAAGTAACATTTAAATGAGTTTTGAAAAAGATTTGACAAATTTTAAGAAACTTACCTAACTTCTTTAACTCTGAATAGCCTTAAGTCCGTTTTTACCTATGTTCATTAGGACCTAACTTAATTCGCAGTTCATAAACTGCTCAGAACGATATGTTTTGTTCATTGTGAAGTTACATGGCATTCGTTCAAAAGTTTGTCCCGTTCATTTTAGTCATTCTCTCATCTTGCACCTCTCACCTACCTTTCGGTCCCTCTGGATGGGGTTGCCAAACGATTTACGGAGACAATTGGGGTGTCAATGCTTTAAAGTCGCCAAGAAAAATAAGTGCCAAGGAAAGTCGCCAACAAGATGCGGAAGCATAATCACTCGTTTATTCATTAAGGGGCTCATTATATATGTTTGAAAGAAAGATTAAATTTATATTACATTGAACTGGAAAAAATTCGACTTAAGGTTCAAAACAATTTAGCAACGAATATCATTACAGCGTTTTTTATGTTTCTAAGGATGAAATATTTAAAAATAATTGTGACTTTCATTTTAGCAGATGATAATTACTTCTTGTCATTTTAATTCGCCTATGAGAAAGAAAATTAAATTAATATTATTAATTTCTAAGAAAAATTAAACATTTTGTTGAATAAAATAATATATAATTTCCCATAAATTTCTGTATTTAAAATACCTGGATAAAATTAGCATTTGTTTACGCTCCAGTTGTTTTGTTACTGATACACACTTGAGGTTTTTTTTAAAGAAAATTGATAATATATGTAAAACTATCTGTTATATTTTAATTATTAATAAAACGAAACGAATTTTTTTTTCGTTGCTGAAATAGAAAAAAAAGGAAGAATGTTAACGAAAAAGTTTAGCTATTGATTAGAATTAAGAAAGATATTATTCTGAAAAAATTATAAGGATTCATTACATTTCAATATCAGTTTCAATTGTTAAATGTAACTATAAGTAATTTCATCATTTCCATACAAAAATAATCTGTAAATTATTATTTTTTTTACTTCAGGTACTACACTCTCATTTTAAATGAGTAAATTCAATAAAAACATTTGATAATTCATAACTGAATTTAATTTATTTTTAAATCAAGTCAAAATTTATAAAATATACAAACCTAGACTACGATAAACTATTGTTTTGATCATTAAATTTTCTTAACTAACCATTCCTTCTTTTTGAATTATAATTAAAATACCGAAAAAAATTTGTAACATAATAACCACCACGATTTTGAATTTGAATATTCCACTTCTTGAAGAAATACTTTGTATATTAATTCTTTTTCAATTCCTACTCTCTCTAGTAGCTCCCTCTCTATATATATTTATTTATATATATATTTATCTTGTTCAAATTTTTAATCGTTAATATAATCGCTTGCGATTATATAACTTTTACAGCAGATGTATTGCCTTCAACAAGTTTATTGAAAACACATTTTTGTTTTTGAAGAATGAATTTGAATTCCGACAATTTGTCTTTATGAAATTTTGCAGCGTTTGGGTCATAGTTTTTTATTTGTGTCATAATACCTTTTAATCTATTTTTAGCAACTGAAGCGAATATCATGTATAATATTTTATTCTTGTTTTAAACACAAAAATATTTCAGTTCTTATTTTCTTGAAAATTACAATGTTAAATGCATTTACGAATTTAATAAAAATTGGTTTATTATAGTGAAATTAAATAAAAAATTTTAATAAAGTATAAAAAATAATTTTTAATGAAAAGCTTGTTTTTATTACCAAATAGAATTTCTTTTAAAATAAGAAGAGGTAAAAAAAATTAATATGCTCTAAATTTAAAAAACGTTAACCTCAAAAAGCAAAACCAAATTTAACCAAAACGAAAAAACTTCAAAAGCCTGATAATGTTTTTTTTATTTCGGTAGGTCGCAACCTATTTATTGACAGGTAGCATGCAGAGCACGGATCTAGTGTTCAACGTGCTTTAAAGCAACACGAGGGCTATTGGCGATGAATCTCATAATTATAAATCCCAATCAAGAGTGACGCGGATGGTACACAAGGTGACACCCCCTCACTAGAATATTTGAGTGTAAAAATTATAGCAGCATAAAATACGACCCTCTCGAATTATCTTGAGCGCTACGTTGAGGGGTTAAAGATGCACTCAAAAGCAAATATCGAATGACGTATAAGTTACGGAGCTTCAATCCCAAAGCAGGAATTTTCTCCCAAGAATTACTTAAATTGAAGTTACGTACTGTAACGCATCTATACGCGACCTTAATTAATCCTCTTGTGGAAACTTTGAGGCCAGCATTCGTGTTAATTCACATCCTCTCAAGAAGAAACCTTGATATTTAAATTAGTTTGACTATATAAAGTCAAAAGGTTTTGTAGATGTAAGATAGAAGGAGCAGGAGAGCTGTTGCGTGATTCGTAAGTGAGAATATTTCATGAGTATTTCATTATCACAATTTGAGTTAAAGAAGGAGTAGTTGCTAAGATAATAAATTAGTGGATTAAGATCTAGATAGATTGAATCAGATTTAGTTTATCAGATCACTTGCACTTGTTCACTTAGACGGGTTTACTTAGAGTTGTTCACTTATAATAGATTGCTCTCTTTATATATCACTCCTAGGGTCTCCTGTTGTAGTTTCACTTGTGATTGATTAAGTGTGTTTGAATAGTAATAAAATAATAGTTATTAAGGAGGTTTCTGGTGATGCTTTGTTTCCCCCCATACCTTGGGTAAGGCAAGACGGTGAAAGAGCGGCGCCAAATAGGCCGCGCTCACAGTACATCTAGAAGAGGAGGGAAAAAAGAAAATTGAACGAACAAGCGAATTTAACAAGCTCAACATAATTTGCTTGTTAGCTTGTGATAATTATCAAGCCATGTTTCTATGATGGCGAAAACTCCCTTTCGATCAGTGCGTGATAGAAAAATTTTCTACTCTACGATAGTGGACGCGGAAAGCGAACGGCACGTTCTGTGATTGGTAGGAACATTAGGGTTACTGGCGACGACCTCATGAGTGATAGAATCTTTATCAGCGTCACGATATGAAGTTACTAGGGCTTTTGGCAACGAACCTCGCAATTTTAATCAAGTAATAAGAATGATACCTGGGTTTAAATCCCCCTCTCATACTCCCCCACAGCACCAATGTGCAGAGTTAGAGCGAAACAATATGCATCAGCCCCCGTACAAAGCGGATCTTCAGTGGCACCAGGACTCGAACTCGCGACTCGACAACGCCAGCCACGAATTCGCAACCATGACACCACTCGGTTACTACGGCCTCAGGAAAGGGCCTTGCAAAAAAAATTTGCGGTAAGCCATGCATATAACATGAGTTAGCATCCAATATCAAACCTTCCACTCCTCGCCAACTCGAGGATTATGAGACAAGACAGATTTACTTACTTCACTACATAAGAAATCTTCAATAGCATTAGGCTCGAGATCAATACTTGATCGTAACTACGCAAGTCATGAGCTCCTGACCGTGACCAGTCACTTATCGTGGCCAAAAAATACATCACAAGGATTCGATGTGCACGTGCGTGTCAGATCGATCATGAAATCAAAATTACTAACAATGACCTTTGCCCCATTCAATTGAACAGTCCCCCCCCCGAGTGGCTGCGGTAGCCAAGTGGTCTAGGCATCAGATCATGGCTAGTGTGTCATGAGTTCGATTCCAGTACCACTGAAGACAAGCAGTGCAGGGGAGCGATCCACGTTAAATCTGTCGAGAGCTCAAACGTCCTCCCGTTGGTGTGGTGAGGTAGTTAGGAGAGGGGTGCCAGCTCAGGTGTTGTCAGCGTCACTTGACCATGGTTCAAAATTACGCGGACCGTAGCCAAAAGCCCTCGTGTAGCTCAATTGGGCGACGTAAAAATTCACTCACTCTCTCACCCCGAGAACTCAATAAAATTATTTAATAAGATTAATGCTTTAGATTACTTTTCAGTTTTAAAATAAAAATTTAATTTATTTTAAAGAGAATTTAATACTAAATTCAATACAAAAAACAAAATTCAAATAATTATAACGCAAAAAAGTTATGCTGCAATAACTATCGATATACATTAGATACTGATGGTGGCCCAAATTGTGGACAATTTTTAAAATTATGTTTTTCAAGTTTGTATGCTTATAGAAAATGTTGCGTTGCAGAAAATACAAAGTCTTTGATATCATTTTAAAGAGAATTTAATACTAAATTAATACTAAAAACAACGCAAAAAAAAAGTTATGCTGCCAATAACTATCAATATACATTAGATAATGATGATAGCAGCTAGTTATCAGTGATTAGTGGGTGCCTTTATTAAAAGCTTTTATTTAAATTACAATGTATGTATGTATGTATGTATGTATGTATGTATGTAATTTGTTCGGGTGGAATCTTGCAACTCAATTTTGAAGCTGATATCTTCCTCCCATTGAGCTGAAATTTTGTATACACGTTTAGTTTGGATGACAATGCATGTTTTGACCATTTATATTCCGATATTGCAATTAATTAAAAGATATTAATTAAAAACGTTAAACTAGTTTTGGGCGCCAACTTGGATATATCTGCATTGTTGTAATAATTTTATTGTTACAACAATGACAAAAGTTGGCGTCGAAATCGGTTTTCAGCCAAACTGGAATTTCATAACGTTGCGCTATTCACTGTATTTATTAACTTTGTCTAAAAAATAATTACATTTCTACAACGTAAAAACAAGCTAATTTCTACAACGTATGCAATTTTTTTTACAAATTTCTATCTATTTCCTTGGATTTAAATTCAAACAAAAAAGTAGAGCTATTTTTCAAGTAGATTGGTACATTGTATACCTTTCTCAACGCTGCCAAGTTAAACTGAGATGGAGTATTGAAGAAATTCTTTAAATAATTTATCTATCTTTAATCTATGAAACTCAGACAAAAAATAATTACAGAATCGGAAAGATCATTTTTTTAATGTATCTTACCCATCAAAAAGGAATCCGCTAGCAAAACAATAAGAGAAAAATATTATCTAGAAATGCAATATATTTTCGATTAAAAAAAATAATTTTACAATAAAATGAAGTAATTTTTTAAAGAAATTTCCTAATTTTAAGCCTACGAGTAATTTAAATATACCTCATTTTATCACCAGTAATCTAAACACACACTACGACATGCGCCCTTAAATTTAATTACAAATAGAATCTGTTAATTTTATTTGAATTTAATTATTGATTTTTTCAAAATCAAGTTTCTAAAGATGATCTGAGCAATTAAAAAAAATAGATTCTTACGTAGAAGATATTCAATGTGCAGCAAAAAATTATCATTATTTGAGAAAACTTTCTTTTTTGATTACAAAATGCGTTTTGAGTCTTAAGCATTTTATTGATTAATACAAATATTTAAATGCCTTTTGAAGTTTTTAATAAACAATTAAAATTTTCTTCTAATATGTTAGAGAAATACATCCCTTATCTTCAAATATTTCAAATAAATAATATATTCTTTAAGTTTTTCAAAATAGTCAAAATTTTAATTAAACATTTAATAACTTTGTCATTTATGAAGATAATCTCACTAAACCTTTTTTTTCGTGTGTAGAACAATGTTAGCCAAAATCTGCATGAAGATTGAAAAAATTGCTTAAAAATTACGGATTTAAAAAAATTGTGTTTTTAGTCTAATACCATTTTGCGAGAATTAATTCAGCTAAACCAGGGATGGCGAACCAGCGTTCAATGAGTTGAACAGGCTGAGAAACCTGTCCAGCGATAACTAAAAAGTAAAAAATAAATTAAATGTAAAAAAACTTTTTAAGAACAAGCTTTTATTTAAACGCGCTAAAAAGAATAAAATAAACTTTTCCTTTAAAACTTTTTTTACTATCAACTTATAACATCATTACACAATTTATATGATATAAAAGCTTGTCGCGAGATTTACCTGTGTAGATAAACAAGTAAAATAAATAACTTGACCTGATTGATTTTGGTTTTTAAAAATTCAAACTAAGTAAATATATGAGTACTTAAATATTGCGACAAGCTTTTATATCATATAAATTGTGTAATGACGTTATAAGTTGATAGTAAAAAAAGTTTTAAAGGAAAAGTTTATTTTATTCTTTTTAGCGCGTTTAAATAAAAGCTTGTTCTTAAAAAAGTTTTTTTACATTTAATTTATTTTATCATGTTTTTATTAACTCGCTTTCTTGTCTGTCCGGAAGGAATTTTGTAACTGATTTTAAACTAACTTCCCGATGAGCTAGACTTGAAAATTTGGACCATAGCTCAGAAATGGATGGGAATGCATTTAAACGTGAAAAAGAAATTCTAGTCTTAAACCCGGGCCCCGATTTCGACAGAACCCACTCAA
The DNA here is from genome assembly GCA_019973975.1 of Trichonephila clavata. NCBI lineage: Eukaryota > Metazoa > Arthropoda > Arachnida > Araneae > Nephilidae > Trichonephila > Trichonephila clavata. The sequence goes on along the minus strand of BMAO01006383.1, from coordinate 3,037 downwards.
CTCCGGATTTTACATGAACAAAGACCACCTGTCGATAGCACGGGTCGAGTTGCGTCTACGTATTCAATTTCATGGCTCTGGGATCAAAGAGGAGCCCCCAGATTACCATGTTTTTTTATTAACTCGCTTTCTTGTATGTTTGTCAGGGTGGAATTTTGTAATTAATTTTAAACTAACTTCCCGATGAGATAGAGACTTGAAATTTGTACCATAGTTCAGAAGTGGATGACAAAGCATGAAAATGTGGAAAAAAATTCTAGTCGCAAACTCAGGCCCCCGATTTATACAGGGGCTCGCTCCGTAACTTACTCGTATAAAGACCACCGGTCGATAGCACGGGTCGAGTTGCGCCTACGTATTCAATTTCGTAGCTTTGGGGTCAAAGAGGGAGTCCCCAGGTTTTTCCATGTTTTTATTAACTCGCTTTCTTGTATGTCTGTACGGGTGAAAATTTGTAATTGATTTTAAACTCACTTCCCAATGAGCTAGAGACTTGAAATTTCGACTACAGCTTAGAAGTGGATGACAATGCATGGAAATGGTTAAAAAACATGGTATAAAAAAATTTATCAAGAAAATTATTTCATTACAGCTTAACATTTATGTTTCATTAAGCTGAAAATAGCTTTAAGCTCTTCCTTTGTTATTACATTATGTCAGGAAACAATTATATCTTCAATTACTTCCTTTTTATTTCATGGGTACCTCATTCGAGCGAGAGTTTTCAAACGGTTCCACAAGTTTTCGATAGAATTGAGATCAGGATTACTTCCTGGTCAGGACAACAAATCAATTATCTTAGAACGAGAACAGTCTTTCGAATACTATACAGTGAGGCAAAGAGCAGAATCTAACTGAAAAATAAATGAAGCACTGTTGGTAAATTTATCCATGAGGAAAGGCAGAAATTTGGGTTCTTGAATGGTGTCAATGTACTTTCTGATATTCAGTGTCCCATCGATGATATGAAGACGCCTGATACCATCCACTGATATGCATGACCAAATCATAAAACTATGTGGGCAGGGATGCCTTAAGGCATGGGCCAACTGGGCCCGGGTCAGGGCCTCGGCCACAATGGGGGCCTCGTCTCGTTCTCAACTCAGATTTAATAATACCCTGATTCGAATAATATCAAGGGTCAAATGTTTTTTCCCGCTTGAATTCTCCGAAAAACTGGAATTTTCCAGCGATATGTCAACTGGCTACAAGTGATGACAGTCGTCTATGTATAGGCCTAGGTACCACCATACACTATTATTACTCATTCAGTCAAAAGACGTTAGTCGGTCGAGCCGGTTTGTGCGATTGTAAGTCATGCGCATTTATAAGTTTTGAGTTATTTTTTGTACGAATATTTGACAACGTATGCTATGTACTGTCAACATTTAAGGATCAGTTGGTGGGGTCTTCATTTGTGTAGGGGCCCTGGTCAGGGGCGTAGCTACCTCTGTATCAATGATACGGGCCTCCAAGCTGCAAGGGCCCCAACATGTGTAAGCAAAATATCGTGAAATGTTAAGGAGCCTCCAAAAAGGGTCCCGAAGGAGTTTTGATTAAGGGCTCATTTATGACTATCTGCGACAGAGGCCCAGGGCCTACTTTTATATAGGGACCCAGAGCCTACTATTGCATAGGGACCAAGGGCCTACTTTTATATAGAGACCCTGCGCCTACTTTTGCGTAGGGGCCGAGGGCCTGAAGAAGTCTTAAGACGTCTCTCTATGTACTGTACATTTTTAAGGGTCATAGTTTGGGCCTACATCTGTGTATGGGCCCAGGGCCTCGAGAAGTCTTAAGACGTCCCTGTATGTGGGTACCTCACAATTCCCTAGATGCACTCAGGGTGCAGCATTTCTCCAATTCTACGTCTTACATATTTTCTGCCATCACTACTGAGTAACGATATCTTAGTTCCATCCCTCCTCTCTAGTAACCACTAATCATTTGTCCCATTAATGTATTCCTTTGACCACTATAGTCTTTTTTAGAGCTGCTGAAAATTGAGATACTTTTTTCGTGGTATTCTACCTTTTAGTCTAACACCTGCTAATCTTCTGATTGTTTTTGGACTGACAGAAACACCAGCACCATTCAAGTCCCTTCTGACAACCATTGATAACATTCTTCGATTTTGGAAACAGTATTTTTGTGTTCTGTCATTATGTGATGTGGTGCCCTTTTTTCGGCCTTTTCCTGATTTGTTTTTTATTGAATTTGTCTCCTGACATTTTAAACAAAACTTCCAGTCTACAGATGAAGTCACTGAACCACCCACCTGTCTTGCAATTTTAACATAGGAAACACCATTTTTTCACCACATATTTCTTTATTGGTATCCAATCTACTCTTTTATTTGATGTCATTGCTTCTTGACTAAATATCATTGTTGTCCTGGCCAGGAGGTAGTTCCGACCTCAATCCTGTTGAAAACTTGTGGCACAGTTTGAGAACACTCGCAAGATTGAGATGCCCATGAAATAAAAAGGAACCAATGGAGGATATAATTGTTTCCTGGCATCATGTAACAACGAAGGAAGAGCTTAAGACTATTTTTAGCTCAATGAAACATCGATGTGAAAAAATAAAGGCAAACCCACTAACCACTGTTATCATCAGTATTTAATGTATATCGATAGTTATTGCAACATAATTTTTTTTTGCGTTGCAAATATTTGATTTTTGTTTTTTGTATTGAATTCAGTATCAAATTCTCTTTAAAATGATATAAAAAACTTTGCATTTTGTGCAGCGCAACATTTTCTATAAGCATAAGTTGTAAAACATAACAATTTTAAAAAGTGTCCACAATTTTGGCCTCCACTGTATATATATATATATATATATATATATATATATATATATATATATTGTTCAAATTTCAATCATTAATAAAATATTTTTTTAATCCACTCAAGTTCAAATACATTTTTAAACTTGTAGTGGATGACATTTGATGTTAATACAGTTTTTTCAAATATTAATTCATTAATTAAACTTAATTAATGAATAAATACCAATAAAAAAATAATAGTCC